>BSBK01005247.1:0-12500 GCA_027943335.1 Chamaecyparis obtusa | reverse complement strand
ATGCTTGCATGGCTAATTTGGTGGGAATGATTTCCCTGGTTGTGTACTGTGGTCTAGAGTAGCTATGTGGCTGATTTGTAGAGGTTATTTTGTACTTGATGGAGTGTGGTTTTGTGCTCGAGGTGTGTTTATAGGGGGTTGATTAGAGTGGTTTTCATGGCAATTCCTAGTTTTATATCCTAGCTCGCAGATTTTCATAATTGCAGATCTGTTTGAGATTTTTTGAATTACTTGGTTTCCTACCCTTGCAGTAAATTTTGATTGGTGTGGTGGGTGAAACCCTAGCCTTAGATGTCCATATCTTTTTGTAACCTGTTATGGGTTTCCAAGGTAGCTAATGGTATAAATAGTCATAATTTTTATTGTGTAGGGGTTTTGAATTTTGTCAGTTCCAGTGAAGGGTCCTTTTCCTATAGATTTTCTCATTCTCTTTGCATATAGAGTGTTCCTCTTTCTCTTGCTGGTTCTAAGAATATAATGCACATTGTAATAGACTTGTTTTATGAATGAGATTTTAATATACTCTTACTATTGTCAAGCTATCTCCATTTGAATTCTAGATACATTAATCATACATCAAGGGTGTTTGATTTTTCTGTTTGCACTGCCTATGTGCTTGCAAGTGGAGTTGTCCTCACAGGGATAACTAATTCATGGTTAGTGTTTATGTATGTATGAGCTGAGGTGTCAAAGATATTTCATGCTTGTCTTCTAGTGGATGCTGGTTAATGTATTATCTATTTATAGGTCTCTTCTAAGGGGAGGGTTACAATCCTTTGAGTGGATAATAACATACTTAAATGCACAAGTGGGTGTTAAGTTGAGGTTTGGTCACGGTGTGTGATTGATGTCAGGCATCAACACATTGAGTATGTTGTTTCTCATTTCATAGCTATCCCTTGCAATACTATATTTGACTCTATGGCCCAATGGATAAGGCACTGGTCTATGAGAGACTTAGGGTATCTCAAGGGTCCCTTCAAAATCATTTTCAAATCATTTCCATTCAGTCCCACCCTTTTCCTTTCTTGCTATTAGTGTAGGTCTCTAGTTATCAGACTCATTACATACAAGCAGGTTATTGCATCAGATTTGGTTTCATTGGGGTACATGATACCTATAGGAGTCTAGTAACTATTCCACAATAATACATCTGCAGGTCTTTTAGTCGTCAAGAAGAGTCATGAGTGTGTAGATGAGGCAATACCCACCTGAGTGTTGTGGAGCTCAAAGCAAAAGGAAGATTTATCTCTATCCTCATCAATTGACACTTTTTTCCTGTCAGACTTTGGAGCGAAGACTAACCAGTTTGTCAATCATAGTGTAAACCTAGCACCGTGTGGGAACAAGTTTAAAAGCCAACAAAATGGTGACTATATTGGGGAGAACAATGAAAAGAAAGTTTATCTATTAGAATCTCTAGTTGTTTCAAAATTTTGTAGTATCTTATTGACTAGATTGATTTGCCCATCTGAGTCAGCCAACAAAATGGTGACTCTGCTGGGGAGAGTCTAGAATAGAGTTAGATATAAAAACAAAGTATTTGCAAAAAAATTTCACCTAGTTGTGAGTGGTGGGTCTGATTTGTCTCTGTTTGATCAGTGTTCCTTCTGATAAATAGTGAGTTACCTACTGTATTTTTGTGTTAGCTGGAAGAAGAAACAATGAATTATTTTTCCTCTTCAAGGAGGTGATGACTCTACACTGCAAAGAACCTGATGGAGTTGCCTAGTGAGCTCTAGATCTGCCCTGCCTTCCAGTCAACAAGGTCTTCTACTACAAGACTCCCAAGTACTTCTCAAGTTTTAAATGTTCCTTATAAAGTGATCAAGCACTAAAAGAAGGATAAGGTGTGAGTAGAGGTTAGTATACTTCAAGTTTTTAGTTGTAATTTGGCAAAATTATATGGAAGTACTGCATTAAGTTTAACGGATAAGTTGAATAAGGAGCTGGCTTTCCTTGAGGAGGGCATCCTTAAGATTGCATAAGATTAGTAAGATTAAAAGTGGGAACTAGAGAGGATTTATCCATATCCTTGTTCTATGATGAGTTTTTTGAATCATATGATGAGCTTCCTAAGGGTGTGGAGTTTCCAGAGTCTATCTTCATTGGCTTATTTTTGGAGCTCTATTTTCCTGAATCAATTCATTGGCGAGCCTCCTTGTATAAAGAGTGTTATGAGCATCTTAGGGAGTGGATACTTAATGATGCTGATATTGATCTTGAGGATGCACTTGGGGCTTTTCTCAGTAGTACTTTTATTGAGAATGATGGAACCTATGAAGGAGATGTGTCAAGTGATGACACTCTTTCTTACAATCATGAGAGTGATGCTCTTTCTCAATATGGGGTAGAAGATTTGTGCAGTCAGTCAGATGAGGAAGAGGATTGGATGAATGAAGATGTTGTTGACGACTACTTGTCAGAGGAAGATGATGTCCTTAAGGACAACTGTTCACTTCATAGTGAATAAATTTTAGATTTATTGTCTTGTGAATATCTCAGATATTCAGGGGGAGATGGTTTTGAGTTCTTACAACCAACACACATTGATTTTGATATGGAGCATGAGTCAGTGAGATCTAACTTTGACATCTATGCCTCTGATCCTTTTGTTACCCCCAACACTGCTAGATGACAACCAGGTGCAGTATGATTCATCAGATGATGAGGTTGCCAGTGTTTTCTTAGTTTCAAGTGATTCAGTGGTCCCTGATATTGTTTTGAGTACTGATTGGAAGAATTATGTGGATTCTGAATCCTCTTCTAATTTTAAATCTTTTGCTAAACCATGGAAGGATGACCTTTCAGCTACTCAAGCTTCACCATCTCATGGATAGGTTGATGTTTCTCTTCCCACCTATCAACAATTTTTGGTTTTGTCAGTTGTTGAAAAAATGCAGGTTACTTCTATGTTCGGTGATCTCATCCCATGTGATGAGTTCCCTCAGTGTTTGCATGAAAATCGGTGTATCTTATCCTTGGAGGTGCAAATTTCTGGTATGAATGGATCCAATAGCGATTGCACTGATAGTTTGATAGAGCTAGAGTGTTTTTCTTTCCATGTGGATAGTAGAATTCCTGAGTTTGTTGATAGGATTGAGGATGGTTCATCTTGTGGCTCCTTCGGTATTTTCCTTTTTTACTACAACATGCATGTGCCACAGCATTTTTAGAATTGATATGATTACCTTTCCAGCCCTCAGGAGGAATGTGCTAGTAATCTTTGTTTTAAGCTTTTGAAAAGTGGATATAATTGTCTTCTGTCACATGGAAATACAATTTTCAATTTTCTCCTATTGAATGGAGATGAAAACTACTTGTTTGATAGAGGTAAAGGCTGATCAAAGTTTTGGGGCCTTGAGCCTTTTGTAAATATTGTAAATTTTTATATAGTTTCCCTTTCCTGTTGTGTGCTTTTCCTTCTTGTTCCCTGTATTTTTTGAGTTCCCTACCTTTTTGTCCAGTGGGATGGTCTGCTTTAACCAGTGATTCTGAATCCTTACCATGCCTACAGGAGGCATGCATCCCCAACTAGAGCCATTGTTAGGCCATTTTCTAGTCAATGCAAAAATCCAATGAAAATGGCCTCTTCCCTGCAAATATTTTTGTGAAGTGCCCTTAGCCCTATGTTCTCCAATGTTTCACCTTGCTCTAGCCCAAATTGCACGTGCTGAATCGCTAAATTCTAAAAGTTATTCGAGTTTCAAGGTCTGCAGGAAATATTTTCAAAATTTGCCTCAGTGTCGAAAACCCATAGTATTCTTGAAAATCTATGATGTTTTTGGCCTATGCATTATTTTTGACCTTGTGCTTCTTATTTTGTGCACTTGTCTTCTGGCGTCGAAAACTCTGTGTTTTCGGTCATTCTCTGTGTCGAATACTTTATGTGTTTTCGACCTTGGTCCTAACTGCGTAGGTGTGATGGATGGTGGGGCCCAGTCCTTGCTCAGTTTCTTATCGCTGATTCTCCAGATCTCCTAGCGGTTACATCTCTTATTCGGTGACCTAGCGACTATGTTGTCACACAATCTCTTGCTTCTAGCAGTTAGGTGCCTAACCTTCAGCAACTCAGTGACTGTTAGTCGCACGATCTCTGAGTGTTTGGCGGTTAGCAGCTAACATCTCATGACCTGGCGAATGGTTAGTCACATGGTTGTTGAATGCTTGGTAGTTAGTTGGTGGGGCTCATGTTTCCAGTGACATGGGCATTCTTGATTGGCTGGCGGGTGGTCATGTGGTGGCCTTTGATTGGCTGTCGCATGATTGCATAGCCCACTTTTTGGCTATGGGATCATGCGATCGTTCGACACGTGTCCCTGGGGCTCAGTGGTAGGGGGTTCATAGTGGTGACTCAGCAATTACAGTGATTGGCATGATGACATGTGGCATCAGGCGAGCCCAGGAGGGGTCTGAGGTTTGGTGGAGTGGATAAAGATCTGGTGGCCCAACAAATTTCCTTCTTGTCACTGGTTCGCGTAATATAAAGGTGATTCCCTATTTCATTTGGCAATTTAGTGAATAGTGGTCACGTGGTCGCTAAGTGATTTGGCGATGGTGTAAAGTATCTCGCAAACTGGTGAAAGTTCTTCGATCGCCAGTTCGCCAGATAGGTGGGGCTGATGTTTTTGGTGATGAGGCTTTTCCTGATTAGCTAGTGGGTGATAGGGTGGTAGTCTCGTGGCCTTGTCGCATGATCACAAGGGCCACTTTTTAGCTATGCGATCATGCGACCACTATTTGGTCATCACGGTTGTGGAGTTAGGCGGGTCCACAGTGCCGGTGTTGTCGAGGTGTTCTTTTTTAATTGGTTGCTGACTACTGATCGAGTTGTTGACTTTCCAAAGGGGCCTGTGACTGTTGTGAATTAAATATGATCACTCGATGTGCTGGGAAGAGAAAGGGATCTATGGCCATGTTTTAAATTTTGTCGAGTGACCGTTGGGATTTGAATTTAAATTTGTAGAAGTGTTTCCAGTGATAGAGGGTACCATTTTTTGTGGAATTCAATGCAGAAATGACCCTATTTGGTGAGAAGCGATTGGTTTGCCATTTGCAGTGTGGTCCAGGGTGCCATGAGTGTTTGTGAGGGTGTTTTGCCATGTGGGGAGGATAGTTTTTGTTGGCTCGAGGTGTTTTTGATGGTCTGGTCAAACTATTTTTTCATGATGAATTTGTGATCCTGGGTACAGATTTAAAGATTTTATCTTTCTTGAGGATCATTCTTGTTTCTGATAGGCTGGTGTTGGTTTTCCCTCTAGTGTGGTTTTTTGAAATTTTTCTATGGTTAGCCATTGTAACCCTAGCCTTAGCTATCTGTAGCTTGTTGCAACCTATTATGGGTTTCCAAGGTAGCTAATGGTATAAATAGTCAAAATTTTGACTGTGTAGGGGTTCTAAATTTTTTCAGTTCTAGTGAAAGGTCCTTTTCCTGTAGATTTTCTCCTTCTCTTTACATATAGAGTGTTCCTCTTTCTCTTGCTGGTTCTGAGAATATAATGCACATTGTAACAGACTTTTCTTTTATGAATGAGATTTTAATATACTCTTACTGTTGTCAAGCTATCTCCATTTGAATTCTAGATTCATTAATCATACATCAAGGGTGTTTGATTTTTCTATTTGCACTGCCTATGTGCTTGCAAGTGGAGTTGTCTTCACAGGGATAACTAATTTAGGGTTAGTGTTTATGTATGTATGAGCTGAGGTGTTAAAGATATTTCATGCTTGTCTTCTAGTGGATGTTGGTTAATGTATTATCTATTTATAGGTCTCTTCTAAGGGGAGGGTTAAAATCCTTTGAGTGTATAATAACATACTTAAATGCACAAGTGGGTGTTAAGTTGAGGTTTGGTCATGGTGTGTGATTGATGTCAGGCATCAACACATTGAGTATGTTCTTTCTCATTTCATAGCTGTCCCTTGCAATATTGTATTTGACTCTGTGGCCCAATGGATAAGGCACTGGTCTATGAGAGACTTAGGGTATCTCAGACATCCCTTCAAACTCATTTTCAAATCATTTCCATTCATTCCTAGCCTTTCCCTTTCTTGTTGTTAGTGCAGGTCTCTGGTTATCAGACTCATTGCATGCAAGCAGGTTATTGCATCAGATTTGGTTTCATTGGGGTATAGGATATCTATAAGAGTCTAGTAACTATTCCACAATAATACATCTGTAGACCTTTTAGTCATCAAGAAGAGTCATGAGTGTGCAGATGAGGCAATACCTGCCTGAGTGATGTGGAGCTCAAAGCAAAAGGATAATTTCTCTCTATCCTCATCAATTGGCACTTTTTCCCTATGAGAGTTTGGAGCGAAGACTAACCATTTTGTCAATCATAGTGTAAACCTAGCACTATGTGGGAACAAGTTTAAAAGCCAACAAAATGGTGACTCTACTAGGGAGAACAATGAAAAAGAAGTTTATCTATTAGAATCTTTGGTTGTTTCAAAATTCTGTAGTATCTTATTGACCAGATTGATTTGCCCATCCGAGTCAGCCAACAAAATGGTGACTCTACTGGGGAGCCATTGGAAAGAGTCAAATACAAAAACAAGCATTTGCTGATATCTTCTCACCTAGTTATGAGTGGGGGCTCTAATTTGTCTCTGTTTGATCAGTGCATTTTCCTGATAGACAGTGTGTAAATCCTGGTGAGTTTTGTGTTGGTTGGAAGAAGAAACAATGAATTATTTTTCCTCTCAAGGAGGTGGTGACTCTACACTGCAAAGAACCTAATGGAGCTGCCTGGTGAGCTCTAGATCTGCCTTGCTTCTAGCCAAAGGTCTTCTGTTGTAAAACTTTCAGGTTTTCTCTCATTGAAATGTTTCCCTATCAAGTGTTAAGCACTGTTGTAGAGGGATGAGTGTTTATGGGTAGTTCCTCATGGAGGAATATAGGCCCTTTTGTTTTAATGGCATTGAAGGTGCCCCTAATGAGTTCTCTGCTAAGGAAGGGAAGTGCTTGCCAAGATTCATGGCTAATGGATCTATTTTTGCAAGCCAGCATGTTGATGTTGTCATGAGTTTTTTTAGAGATATGGATGTTGAACATGAAGATATTGCCATGAGGTTATTTGTGCACACATTTTTTGATGTTGTAAGGAAGTGGTTCTTTTCCTTTCCTTCATGTTCAATCCATTCTTGGGATGTGTTGAGAGCTAAATTTGTTGAGCATTTTGATAAATTTGCTGCTCTCAAGAAGGAATTAGCAAGGTTGAAAATGGTGAACTGGCAGTTAGCAGAGGACATAAGATTGCTAAGACTGGTGGCTCTTGATGACATTCATGAGGAGGACAGTGTTTCTGATGTTGATTCTCACTATGCAGAGAGTGTTGATTATGAAGCTAATTCTGAGATCAGTGCATATGAGGATGTTGAAGATAAATTTGAGGATGGCAATATTCCCTTTTGGTCTGCAGATTTTTCTTCCTGTCAACATGAGAGGGCAATTTTCTTGTCCCAGATTGATGATGTTTTGTGTGAAAGGGAAGATATTGAATATGATGTAGATGATGATTCTTGCATTGATTTATTCACACAAGATGATCTAAGGCTAGATATCTCCATTCTTGTCTTGGATAAGAATGATGTTTGCAATGACAGGGATGTAGCTGATGAAGAGGAAAATGATATTAAGGCCCAAAGTCCATTGAGCAGTGAAAGGATTTCAGCTCTCTTGGCTGATGAATTCCAAAGGTATGCACCTTGTCCTGGACTTTAATTTGTAGCTCCCCTGTGATATACACTTTGACACTGATAATGAGGCTAGTGTTCAAAATGACCATGAAGACCCATGTATACAAGATCTCCCCTCTTGTAGTGACTCTAGAGAAAGAGAAGTAGAAGGACATGATATTGTGTTTCCCTATCATCAAGATTGTAGTGATGAACAAGTTCCTTCTTCATATCCTTTTCTTTCTTTTGCCAAGTATGATACTGAGTGTGACAGTGTTGAGGACCCAGTCTTCAATAATTGGGACATAAATTATTTTAGTGAAAATGATGATGCAATGTTCCCCTGTTACAAAAGCTTTAAAGAAGACCTTCACTTGGTTCATGATCCAGTTCATGAAGATGTCATTGATGAACCAGGTTGCTCAGTGGCTGAGGCAATACATGAAGGTAAATCTAAGGATTCAAGTCCTCGTCAGCCAGGTAATTCTGATGTAATGCATGATGCTTAGTATGTTTTATTTGTTGATGCATTACAAGGTGAGCTTTTTATTCTTTCCAGTCAGCAGGAAGAAGTAAATGATGTTTCCTACTTCTTAGAATTTGAATATGAATATGGTGGTTGTGACTAGAAAGACATGGGTAGTTATCATTATAGTTTCATTTTTTAGCCCATGGTTATTCATATACATTTTTAGTAGGATGATCATAAAATTTTCAAGTGGTGGGTCACATATGTGGATGAGAATTAGACCTTTGATTCAGGGGGGTCATTGATTTCATTTTGGTGGCCTGGGGCCATCAAGTAAAGTTGTAAATCTTGTAAATTTTGTAAATATTCCTTCCCTTTCCTACTGTGTGTTTCTTTCCTAGCTTGTTCCCTGTGTTTTTTGGGGTCTCTGTATTTTTCCAGTGGGTGGTCTGCTTCTCCCAATGATTCTAAATCCTTGCCATGCCTGCAGGAGCCATGGATCCCCAACTAAAGCCACTGTTAGGCCATTTTTTTTGTCATAGCAAAATCCTATGAAAATGGCCCATTTCCTGGCAATGTTTCATGGTGTGCGCCCTTGGCCCTATGTTCCTCATTGTATCACCTTGCTCTAGCCCAAATTGCATGTGCTAAATCACCAAATCCTAAAAGTTATTCGAGTTTCAAGGTCTGCTGGAAATATTTTCAAAATTTGCCTCAATGTCGAAAACCCATAGTATTTTTGAAAATTCATGATGTTTTCAGCCTGTGCATTGTTTTTGACCTTGTGCTTCTATTTTGTGCACTTGTCTTCTAATGTCAAAAACTCTATGTGTTTTCAATCTTTCTCTATGTTGAATACTTTGTGTGTTTTCGGTCATTCAGTTTTCCCCTATTGAATGGAGATGAAAACTACTTGTTTGATAAAGGTAAAGGCTGATCAAAGTTTTGGGGCCTTGAGCCTTTTGTAAATATTATAAATCTTTTTACAGTTTCTCTTTCTTGTTGTGTGCTTTTCCTTCTTGTTCCCTGCATTGTTTGAGTTCCTTGCCTTTTTGTCTAGTGGGACAGTCTGCTTTAACCAGTGATTCTAAATCCTTGCCATGCGTGCAGGAGGCATGCATCCCCAACTAGAGGCATTGTTAGGGCCATTTTCTAGTCAATGCAAAAATCTAATGAAAATGGCCTCTTCCCTACAAATGTTTTTGTGAAGTGCCCTTAGTCCTGTGTTCTCCAATGTTTCACCTTGCTCTAGCCCAAATTGCACGTGCTGAATCGCCAAATCCTGAAAGTTATTCGAGTTTCAAGGTCTGCTAGAAATATTTTCAAAATTTGCCTCAATGTCGAAAACCCACAGCATTTTTGAAAATCCATGATGTTTTCAGCCTGTGCATTGTTTTCAACCTTGTGCTTCCTATTTTGTCCACTTGTCTTCTGGCATCAAAAACTCTATGTGTTTTCAGTCATTCTTTGTGTCGAATACTTTGTGTGTTTTCGACCTTGGTCCTAACTGCACAGGTGCGATGGATGGTGGGGCCCAGTCCTTGCTCAGTTTCTTGTCACTGATTCTCCAGACCTCCTAGTGGTTACATCTCTTATTCGGTGACCTGGCGACTGTGTTGTCATGCAATCTCTTATTTCTGGCAGTTAGGTGCCTAACCTTCAGTGACTCGGTGACTGTTAGTCATGTGATCTCTAAGTGTTTGGTGGTTAGTGGCTAACATCTCATGACCTAGCAAACAGTTAGTCATGTGGTCACTGAATGCTTGGTAGTTAGTTGGTGGGGCCCATGTTTCTAGTGACATGAGCATTCCTGATTGGTCGGTGAGTGGTCATGTGGTGGCATTTGGTTGGCTATTGCATGATCGCATAGCCCACTCTTTGGCTACGTGATCATGCGACCAGTCGACACATGTCCTTGCGGCCCGGTGAGAGGTGGTATTGTGGTGTCCGTGGTGGTGACGTGCTGAGATCCGATTGGTTGCCAGTGTTCCCAGTGGTAGGGGGTTTGTGGTGGGACCCATGTTTGCAGTGCCCGAACATTTTTAACATTTGGTGGTGAGTGCTAACAGTTAGTCACATGTTCACATAGCCTTTTTCAAGGCTATGTGATCATGTGACTGACGTATTGCATTAGGATTTTGTGGTAGTGGTTGCAGCAAGGTTAAAGTTTGTAGGTTGTCGCATGTTCATGTAGCCCATTTTCGGGCTATGCTATCATGCGACAACTATTTGGTGTCACCATTGTGGATTTAACTTGAGATGTCTGATGGGTTCAAAATGTAGGCATGCAAATTGCAAGGTGACCATTGCTTTTCAAATTCTAACTTCTAAGAGGGTTTCCAGCGATGGGAAGTACCAAAATTGAATGCTTGCGCGACTAATTTCATGGGAATGATTTCATTGGCTGTGTAGTGTGTTCTAGAGTAGCTATGTGGCTGATTTGTAGAGGTTATTTTGTACCTGATAGAGTGTGGTTTTGCGCTTGAGGTGTGTTTGCAGGGGGTTGACTAGACTAGTTTTCATGGCAATTCCTAGTTTTATATCTTGGCTCACAGATTTTCATAATTGCAGATCTATTTGAGATTTTTTGAATTACTTGGTTTCTTGCCCTTGCAGTAAATTTTGATGTAATTTTGATTGGTGTGGTGGGTGAAACCCTAGCCTTAGCTCTCCATAGCTTGTTGCAACCTGTTATGGGTTTCCAAGGTAGCTAATGGTATAAATAGTTGAAATTTTGACTGTGTAGGGGTTCTAAATTTTGTTAGTTCTAGTGAAGGGTCCTTTTCCTATAGATTTTCTCCTTCTCTTTGCATATAGAGTGTTCCTCTTTCTCTTGATGGTTATGAGAATATAATACACATTGTAACAGACTTGTTTTATGAATGAGATTTTAATATACTCTTACTGTTGTCAAGCTATCTCCATTTTGAATTCTGGATTTATTAATCATACATCAAGGGTGTTTCATTTTTTTGTTTGCACTACCTATGTGCTTGCAAGTGGAGTTGTCTTCATAGGGATAACTGATCCAGGGTTAGTGTTTATGTATGTATGAGCTGAGGTGTCAAAGATATTTCATGCTTGTCTTCTAGTGGATGTTGGTTAATGTATTATCTATTTATAGGTCTCTTCTAAGGGGAGGGTTAAAATCCTTTGAGTGGATAATAACATACTTAAATGCACAGGTGGGTGTTAAGTTGAGGTTTTTTCATGGTGTGTGATTGATGTCAGGTATCAACACATTGAGTATGTTGTTTTTCATTTCATAGCTATCCCTTGCAATACTGTATTTGACTCTATGGCCCAATGGATAAGGCAATGGTTATGAGAGGCTTAGGGTATCTTAGGGGTCCCTTCAAACTCATTTTAAAATCATTTCCATTCAGTCCCAGCCCTTCCCTTTCTTGTTGTTAGTGTAGGTCTCTGGTTATCAGACTCATTACATGCAAGCAGGTTATTGCATCAGATTTGGTTTCATTGGGGTATAGGATACCTATAGGAGTCTAGTAACTATTCCACAATAATACATCTCTAGGCCTTTCAATCATCAAGAAGAGTCATGAGTGTGCAGATGAGGCAATACCCACCTGAGTGATGTGGAGCTCAAAGCAAAAGGAGGATTTATCTCTATCCTCATCAATTGGCACTTTTTCCCTTTCAGACTTTGGAGTGAAGACTAACCAGTTTGTCAATCATAGTGTAAAGCTGGCACTGTGTGGGAACAAGTTTAAAAGCCAATAGAATGAAATTTTAAAGAATGAAAATGAAGATCTGAAATCTAAACTTGGCAAGGTAACATCTGAATTTGATAAAGTCAAACTGCAGTATGATGAACTTGAGAAATACAACAAAATTGTGAAAGGTGAATTGACTCAATCTAAACAACAACTTGACATGCTATATTCAAATAGTGAAAAGATTGATAAGAAAGTATCTTATGGAAAACCATTCTATGACAAAACTGGTCTTGGATTTAACATATTGAAGATAGTTATTGAAAGCAAGAAACTAGATTTGAATGAATGTGAAAGTAGTGAAGAAAAGAAGTTAGATGAGAAAAAATCAGAAGAATCACCTAAGCAAGAAGAATCACCTAAGCAAGAAGAATCACCAAAGCAAGAAGATGCACCTAAACAAGAAGAACCACCGAAGTAAGAAGAATCATCCAAAGGTATGCAAAGAGAATTCAAAGGTAGATGTTTTACATGTAATACTATTGGTCATATGAAGAGAGATTGTACAAGTAAACAATTCAAACTTCTAAATGGTTATTGTTATAATTGTCATAGTTTTGGACATAGAGCTATTGAATGTAGAAGTTCTAAAGTTATTGAGAATAATTACAATAGAA
>BSBK01005244.1:595000-609139 GCA_027943335.1 Chamaecyparis obtusa | reverse complement strand
AGGATTATTAATAATAGGAGAAAAAAAGCATAGGATCTTTGATAGGTTTGGTAGAAGGAACTTGATTAACAGAACTAGAAGCCATAGTTAAAGGAGGTATAGAAGGTGTAGGTAAAAGACCACAATTAAGATCCATAGGAGGTATGCTTAATTGAAGAATCTTACAATTTTTATAAGATTGATATGATCAAAAAATATTATCAGGTCAAGGAGGACATGAATTAGGTAATAAAGACCAAAAGAAATCAAGAGCAGCACAATCTCTAGGCCTAGAAAGTTGATATAGACTATGATTAATAGTCTTCACTTCTTCATCATGAATGAACTTAAGACACTTATGGATAGGTGAAGCAACATCATGCATGGCGTCAACCAAGGCAAACCTAGCTTAACTTGAAATTCATCAGAAGTAGGAACCACAACAAAGGTAGTGTTCAAAACTTTTCCACAAAGTTCAACCGGTAAAGTAATAGAACCAAATGATGGATAAAGAAAACCATTACAAGTTTGAATCCACACATCCGATGTATCATAAAAGTCACATTGTAAGCTTTTCATAAAAGGATTTTCTTCAGTGATAACATTAACTAAGGATGTAGTATCAACAAGACAACCACAAGTAGGTTTCTGAGAAATCCTAACAGCAATGTAAAGGGGACCATCAGGAGCTTTAATAGTCTCAGAGTCATCAAAGGTAATCAAAAGTTCCTAAGGTCTTTTATTCTTAGGTTTTTGTTGAGGTTTAGGTTGAGTTTTCATTTTAGGTTTAGGTTTTGGTCAAGGTTGAGATTGAACTTGAGGTTGAATCTGAGGTTGAGGTTGAGGTGGAGATACAGATTGACCAACATGCTCCACTTGATTAACAGCATGATTGAGATCATCCATCTTTCAATCATAGACAATTTCCATAGTAGATGGTTGAGCAATTGTATTAGTATCATGTGTAGGTAAAGGGTTCATATAGATTTGAAGGTTTTGATTAGGAGGAGAGACATATTTATTTCCACTACCATCAAGATTATCAACAGATAGGGCATTAGAATCAATTAAATCTTGAATGTTATGTTTTAAAGAATAACACTTCTCAGTATCATGACCATTTTGATGATGATATTGACAAAAAACATTTTGATCAAAAGATTTAGATGCAATTGTAGTAGGTAAAAGAGGTTGAATAGGAGGTAAAGTAATCATATTAGTAGTTAACAACTTATTCGTAATAGCATGTAAAGATTCAAAAATAGGAGTAAACGTACGATTTAATTGAAAAGTAGTGGATGTAGAAGTGGCATTGTGAGATGAAACACCAACTTGATCAGCAACTGTATTCGCTTGTTTGTTTATCTTGAAATAGTTGTTGAATTTTTTAAATTTGTTTGGATTAGGACTAGCATCACTCTTATCAACTAGAACAGGAGCCATTGGAGTGTTGCTCTCAAATTGACTCACTTGTAATTGATAATGATGAAGCACTACACAAATTTGTTGAAAAGAGGTAAATTCAGTAAGCAAAATCTTATCTCTAATAATCTTTTACAATTTTGAAATAAACATATGTTGAATATCAATATCAGGAACATGATAGGAAATCCAAGCATGCAAATGCTTAAATCTACCAATAAATTCAGTTAATTTTTCTTTAGCATTTTGGTTACAATGCATCAAATTAGTCAAAGACACTTGCGGGATAATGTTGTTTTGAAATTATTGAATAAAAGAATTAGCAAGTTGTGGAAAGGAATCAATAGAATAAGGATGTAAGAAACAATACCATTGTAAGGCCTTGTCATGGAAGGTTCTAGCAAACAATTTGGCTAAAATCCCATGGTCATGAGCATAATCACTACAAAAGATTTGGAATGTTTTAACATGATGAACAAGATCTCTTTTTCCATTATAATTCTCAAGATGAGGCATCTCACCTTACTGAGGAACAGGAGTACAAATCATATCCCGGGACAAGGGACTTCCCATGTCACATGTAGGAATACAAAACTTATTTTGAGTTAAGGAAGAAAGTTGATGTTGTAAGGATGACACAATTTGAGCCAAACTGATGATTGTTGAATCATTAGAGGAAATAGGATGAGTAGCAACATTAGACACACTAGGTAAAGTGTAAGAAGTTGTAGGAATAGAAGACACAATTGGAAGAACACTAGGAACTACAGTTGGAAGCAGATTGGAATAAGTAAAAGGAAGAGTATGATATGAAGGTTGTGATGTAGGAAGGGACATAGGAGGAACACTCATAGGAAGAGAAGGAACTGTCATAGTCACCAAAGAAGGAGTATAGGTAGGAATACTAGGTAAAGGATTAGAAGGAGGTTCAACACTAGTGATAGGATGAATCAACCCTAAATCTTGAGCTTCTTAAGCTAACGGTTTAACATTTGAATGCACAAGGTGAGTAATACCATGCAAGAGATTAACACCTTGATCACTATCATGGAGAACTTTCTTAAGAGTCTCTATAGCTTGAATGAAATCTTGATTATGGTTCTCTTGAATAAGCCAATTACTCATTTTATCAAGTTCAGTGGAAATTTTTTGGACTTGTTCAGGAAAAACTCTTAAAGCATCATCCTCATCATGAGATGAGTGAGAAGAGTTTTGCTCCATACTAGGATTTGAATCATGAAGAATCAAGTTATCATCCAAGATCCTAAGGAAAGGAGAGGAAGATTCAGGATCAAAGGCACCCATGAGTCTATGACTTCTTCTAACCAGAATGTTATAAGTAGGACTAGTGGTAGTAAAGCTCATAAACCAATGTAATGAAAATGAACTAAACTAAGAACACATAAAGAATGAATATTTTTTTATTTTTAAAATCTAATTAGCATGCAAGATCTAACACAAAAAATCCTAATACTAACAAGATAAAAGGAAAGCACAATAGGGCATCCAATTCCACAAAAGAGAGGAGAGTAAGTATGTCGGGTTCACCAAAATGAATAGGGTTTTAATGGCATCACACCTATTCAAATGTATAAATGTATAAATAATGTATGTGGGGGAAATATGAGATCTATTCCCAAATCCAAATTCTCAAAAGAGAGATTCAATTTGATCAACCAAAAGGCTAATGCACAATCGAATCAATCTATGAAGAATATGAAAGAGAGAGAGAAACCTTATATTTCCTTATGGTTGAACTATGTTTGAAATCTAAAATAATTAAAATACAAGTACTAACTTCAAATTAGGGCAAATCTAGAAAATGCCAATTTCTAATGTCTATGTCTACTTTTAGGCAATTCTGCAACTTGTTTTGGACTGGAAATGTCGAGATGAAGAAAACCCATAAATCTTTTTCCAAGATGAGCTCAGGTCGACTTTGACCCTCATAAAAGGTCAAAGGCTAGATTCTATATTTGAAGGTCGATTCTAACCTTGTTCGCAGATCTCAGAAGTTTTCCAAAAAGGATATCCAAATTCGCTCTCAAATCTAAAATCCCACACCTGTACCTACAAGAAAATGGGGATTTTGTTTGTATGGGGGGTTTGCCTTGGTCAAACCTTAATTTAGTAATTAACTTTGAAATTGAATTGAAATGTAGTATGCATAAACAAAGCAATTGAAACAAATCACCTCACTTATGTTGATGTCCTTGTAAAGGATTTGAATCCTCAAATCCACAAGTAGGAATGTTTCAATAGATGTAGAATGATTATAGGATGTCTCCAATCAATGACATTTGATCTTCAACACTAATCTTGACTTGATCTTTGCATATGAAAAAGCTTGGATGAATGTAGAAAGATGGATCTTCAAGGGGACTCCAAAGAGATTGATTCTTTCAATGGCTAAAAATGGATCTCCTTGAGATATGGATGCTTGAAAACTTGAATTCTTGAAGGATTTCTTGAATGCTTGAATTCTTTCTTGCACTTGAGAACTTTAGAGATTGTAATTGCTTGAGATGAGATGTGAAAATGAGAGAGGAAGACCTCCTTTTATAGTGAACTAGGGCACAATTCTCTAGAGAGGCCACCTTGGAGAATTACATCTCAATTAGGTCCTAACTTTTATAAAATATACTTAGATTAAATGCAATTTAAGGATTTACCATTCTGAAACCTGAAATGGCCAACTCGGAGGCGGGGAAAACAAATATCCCCAAAACCCGACACCCGAAAATCAAAGAATTTGGAAATTTGGAAGAGGGGGGAAAAATCAAGCTTGTAACTAATCTAGTTGGGATCAAGCTCGATTCTGACCTAGTTAGGATCAACCTCGATTCTGACCCTATGGGCCCAAATCCAACCAAAATCAGGATAGGAGGTCCCGGGGATGCCCAGAGACCTAAAACTGATACCAGAAAGGGACAGAATGCCAAGGATAGGTATAAAATTCTATGATGACTTTGGTGAAGGCCAGGAGGACCTATTTCTAAGTCCTACCTAGAAAATAGAGCAATAGAAGAGGGAAATTAAGGAGAATCTTCGAGATCCTAACCCTAATTTCACCTAGAATGAAGGAAAAAATAAGTGGAAAGCGGGAGAGAAAGTCAAATACATGCAAAGATCTGATCAAGGCACTTAAGATGACTCTAGACCACTTACTCAGAAGGCTAAATGCTCTTATCATGAAAGTACTTCCATTTTAAGATGATATATATATATATATATATATATATATATATATATGTATGTATATGTATATGTATATGTATATGTATGTATATGTATATGTATATGTATATGTATATGTATATATATAATATATATATATATATACATACATATATATATACATATATATATATATGTATATATATGTATATATATGTATATATATATATATACATACATATATATATATGTATATATATGTATATATATATATATACATGTATGTATGTATGTATGTATGTATGTATGTATGCATATATATATATATATATATATATATATATATATATATATATATATATATATATATATATATGGATATCCCATATATATATATACAGATATCTTTATATATATATATATATATGCCTATTTAAATTTTCATTCTTAAGAATAATGAAGTTAATCATTCATTATAAAATGATATCTAAAGTTGACAAGGAAAACAATGCATTAGTTTCATAGAAGCAAAGTTTCTTTGGAATGAAAAGTTAGTAATCTTTATAATGTATTTAATTGTAATTTTCAAGTTCATTACATTCAAATATTTTCTTGAGAAATCTCCAATTTCAATAGAACAACACCTTAATTTTGGAAATAATATTGTAACCTCTAATTCCTTCAAATGAAGTAAGATCACAATGAATGATTAAACATGTAGAATACTCTTGTAAAAATCAACTAATACTAATATTCAATTTATGGTTCACTTAGTGTATTGCACTAATAAAATAATTCCAATGCATACAATTATCTACTTCTATAATGAAACCAAGAAATCAATAGGATAGATACAAAAAAAAAAAAGACCAAAGAATAGAAATAGCACTTCTTAGATTTTTAGAGAAAAAATGCTCTCTAAAATTTGTATCGAAAGGAAAATAATTCTCTTACCACAAAGAATATCCCCTTCCCAATATGCTTTTCCTAATTAGAATTAATATATTAACCCCCTAACATAACCTTGTTGTTAATAGCTAATTCCTAGATTAATCAATGGTGTTAGTAAAACAAAATAAACCTAAGAATTAATAAAAGAACCATTTAAAATATTTCCCCACTTGGTAGCACGTGGGCCCCACCCATGTATCTTTCCTTACAACTTTATCTCCATGCACAGGAAGTTAGGATTTAAGGAATCTAACTAGGCATTAATGTGTATCCCTAAGACTAGTATCTTCCCCCTCTCCTTGCGTGATTTCTTGCCCTCTCTGTTTAAAACCTGACACAATATTAAAACATGACTTGACATGTCTTCTACATTTTCCTGTGTAGGTTCTTCTTGCTGCATCCAAATTAATGTTTGTCTTTTTTGACAAGTCAACCTTCCTCCTTGCCATGTGTATATCCTGGCTTGAGGTTGAGATGATGTGTTCTTTTGGTGGGCCCATACTCCATGTCTTCATTTATTTTTTGACTTGTTACAAAAGTTATGTTCTGACTTTGACATGCTCTCCACCTTGCCTACATGAGTTTTCCTTTGCTTTGGGTTGAGGGAATTCTTTAGTGAGCCCCTACAATTCATAACCTATAACATACACTCACCTCTTTGGTTTATGCGCATGTCTTTCTTTAAGAGCTTCCTTTTTAAAATCCACCCAGGTTTTAGCTTATTAGTATTTCCTTAAATGTTTTTTTGAGACCATAGTTAATGTTTAGACTTGGGTCATGTCACCACCCACTTGAAAAGTGGCCTTGGAGATAGGGGTGATGTAATAGGTGTATAGGGTTAGGACTGATAGGTTAGTAAGTTGGAGGATTACTTTTATATTGGATAAATTATTTATTTTATTTATTAGTTTAATTTTTGGAGTTGTTAATAATCCTCTCACACAATTAGTAATTAGTTAGGAGATTTAATATAGATATGTTAGTTTAGTAGGTTGATAGAATTAGTGGGTTTATAAACTAGGGCTCAATTTGGGATTAGACATATGCTTCTTAGTTGTTAATTATAGTTATTAGTTATTAAATTTATTTGGTGATTAATGAAATTGGTTATTAACTAGTAGAGTTATGGTTCAAAACTTAATTAGTAAATTATTAGTTTATTGATATTAGTAAATTATTAATTTATTGATTACTTTTAGATCGTATATATATATATATATATATGTGTGTGTGTGTGTGTGTGTGTGTGTGTGTGTGTGTGTGTGTGTGTGTGTGTGTATCTATATAGATATATACATATATATATATCATATATATACATACATATATACAGGATATATATATATATATATATATATATATATATATATATATATTATATATATATATATATATATATATATATATACACGGATATCTCGTAGATGTGTGTGTGTGTGTGTGTGTGTGCGCGTGTGTATACGGAAATTCTATATATAGATAAGAGATATTTGTGTGTGTGTGTGTGTATATATATGTATATTGATACAGGAGCATCCTAGGTGTAAGAGCAATTTTGCATCAATCAAAAATATTTATGTTTTGTATTCAATAAGTGTTATCTTGTGCAGAGCTACTATTTATGGAAACTTGATATTTTTAGTAAGTTGGTCATACGATTTCAGAATGTTCTGATTTCACATGTGGAAGTTTATCTCAGTCATATCAGTCTGTCAGTAAAGTTTCATCACTAGATCAAGTCTAGTTTGAAGATATTGAAGATTTTTGGTATTGACAGTAGGATACAGAAACTTTGAACTCAATTTTGAAAGCTTTAGAGGCCCCGGATGAGGTCAAATTTTTGGCTGAAAAAAGATTGCGTAATACAAGCATTGTAGAGCTCCTCGTGCCCTTTCCAAATTGGGGTCATAATAGTCAATCGAAGCAATTGGTGATGACTTATGGTCTCCATAAGTCGAGCCACTTGAAATGGCAAAAAACAATTTTTCTTTAAAATTTCTATTTGAGTTTCAAAAGTTATTTCAAGCCGACGATGATGTAATAAAATGAAAAATAAAATAATTCTAAGTTTGGTCCGCCCTTAGGGCTAAATTTCTGGAACCTTCTCTGGGGATGGAAATTGCGTATATAAAGAAGGCCCGTAGTGTTGTCTAGGGTAGTTTTTGGTAGATCTAGGTAATAATTCAAGGCTTTGTCCTGCAGAATATTGTAAAGGGAATGCCCACGTGGCTTTGCATATTGTAATTCTGAAATTTAAAATTTCACACTTGTGGAGATAATAAGAAGCTCATTTTCTATTATTGCAAATTGTTGTTTTTGTCTGTTTCTATTATGTATTTGTGGTATTAAGGGGACCACCCTTCATTATATATATACATATATACATATATACGGATATCCCATATATGTATATAGGGATATATACAAGATACCCTCATATATATACATGTATATATCCCTATATATATATATATATACATATACTTTGTAATGATTTATACAAAGCATTATTTTGTTGTCCACATAACATTACCAACCTACAGTTCTAATATAGTACCAAGCCATGCAAGGAAGATAGTTGTCTTTTTATTGTTGATGTAACAAAATTAATCTTAATGTATGGCCAACATTCATTGTTATATTTGTGCCATCATTTTGTTAAATGACAAAATTTAACACCATATTTTTAAATATTTTATGTTGTAACATTGACCTATATATTTCAACTCTATTGTAGCCTTTAGAGAGCAAATTTATATCATATTTATATCAAATACAAAAATTTATGTATGCAAATCTTCTTGTAGCAGAATTCTATACAAATTCTACATTATAAGCACCTGACAAAACAATCATTAAAATCATCCAGTCAGTGATGGAGGGACTCTTTTGGAGGAGTTTTTTTGGCTGGAGCATCAAATCAACATATTTGAACAAAGGGAGAAAAATAAGAGACAAAAAAGGAATCAGATCGGGGAATTACATCTTGAAATGGATGCGAAGTGAAACTGAATGAATATACCAAAAAAAACACTCTATTATCTGCATTATCACATCTCCACTTCCTAGAGCTATTTTTTCCCGTATAAGTCAACCACTGGAAAGTTAGAACAATCCAATGAAATTCTCCACAATGTCATGTTTGTCATATGGATTGATTAACTATATTCTTTTAAGCAGATCTAGATAAAAAAATAAAACAAGTAGGAAGATACTTGTTTCTTTAATTTATCAAACATACTATTATTGCCCAATTAAAAAAACAATTTGCAAATTAGTTAAGGTTTGAGTAGAATAATTAAGTTGTGTTGTGTCCAATCTAGCATTGTAAATTTTGGGCAACAACCAAAAACCCTTTTTCTTACAATTTTTCAAAGCATCTCAAATGATTTTCTAAACATTTTGTGTGTATTAAGGTGGCTCTATCTATTTATAAGTGAAAAAGCCTCATACAACTTCTAAAGTAGTTTAGCTCTAAGATGCATGAAACTTCCACAGTCTATCATAATGAGTTAGTACCTTCTGGATGTTGACTACAAACTCCTTAATATGCCCTAATTTTGATGCAAGAGTTTACAGCATTGAAATTGTTTTACAAAAATACCTACATAGATAGCTAAAAGTAAAGGAAAATAAATGAGTTACTTATTTGGTTACTGTTAGTGTTGTAGTGCAATCTATGAGGCCATATCTCAAAAGCAACAAAAAATTCACCATTCAGAAGATTATGCTTGCAGCCTTTTTTGTTCGAACATCCTTCCATTAGTAGTGTTTGTGGCCACTCTTGGGTATGTCTTGGAGGTATTCATCTCAAGTATTTTCAGTGTTGGAAAGGTTCTTTTGAGCTTAAGATATTCCTAATCATAGTGAGAGTCACTTTTTGTCTAAGAATGTTCATCTTAGAGATGAGCATTAGTATGAATAGTAAAAGCTTTCTACTTCCTGTCTTTAGTTGAAAATTGAATTGTATATTTTTAAATTTTATTTCTCTAAGGAATACCCACATCTACTTGTATGAAAGCTTTTCCAGTCTAGAAGTAGGCTTTCGTTGATATCTTAGCATCCTTCATTATTTGATACTAACATTGTGTGTGGTTTGGTATGTTAAAAAAGAGTAAATAATCATCAATGACAATAGTTACTACATGTCACTAATTAGGTGCTTATGAATTGAAAATTTAAAGCACACAAGTACAATATTCCACTTGCAAATTGAGTGATCATATCTGAAAAGATATTATTGCTTATCAAACTTGGTGTAGCATGGAAAAAATGGTCATTAATAGCCACAAAAGCCGTAACTAATATTTGTTACTAGCTGCCAAATATAAGTGAATAGAATCAATATTATTTGGCGGTAGCTGGAAGTTCTAAAACCTTGTTAATATTGACAATTATTTAAAGAAAACAAAATATGAATCCACTGAGTTGCACAGTTTGCTATTGGTTATAACTACATTTTCAAGTGTGTCCTTCACTCTAAATGCTCTTACTGACAAGATTACAGTATTATCTTGCATTTTTGTGCAACTCAAATTTGGAGACTTGAACTTGCTTTACTGTTGAAAATTAATATCTAGTATGAGGTTGATTGGAAACTTACAATTACTTCAATATTGTGTAAAATTAAATTAAAAAGTGCAAAAGACCAGGTAATTATGTGACTTGGTTATCTGAGATTTGTTGTATTATAACAAAACCACTTGTTCATACTTTTGTTAGAATTTGTAATTGGTACCTCTAAATCTTTAAAATCTTTGATTGTTTATCATAAGAGTGGTGTACGTTATATTCATAAAATATCTTTAAAAACTAAAGCCCATTATGCATGTACAAAATTTACTTTGGGCTTGTCTGCAAAGAAATTCTCTAGCAGCATATGCACACAAGTCAAGGCAATTAGAAGTTCTCTCTACATGACTGGCTGTCAATACAGGTTTACACCTTAATTTGGATGATATGTAGCATTTTATTATTATAAAAATAATATCAAATTTTGGTTCAACATGTGTGCAGCTCTAGATATTGGTATTGTCTTCTTCCCTAGATCAACCATGTGCAGTCTGTGTACTATGTAGGTTATTGCTCACAAACATAGTATCACCCTCCTAGATTTAACTACATCAATAATAACATATAGATCTATGCTATTCGACTTTGTGATTATTTGGACAATCCTCCATGAAGAGTTGAGAGGTGTACAAATTTGGAAAATTCTTAAAGTGCTTCACACATGTGATGATAGTTCAGAGATGCAAGCCCTCACATTGTGCTGCTGATTTAATAAAAGTCCTCTAAAGTAAGACTATTATTTTCTTTTAGGGGACTGGACAATGGTTTTATATTTTGCTAACATTTGCAGGGATTCTTTGATCTTATTCCTAAAATAGATATTTGCAAAACATTGACAATCCATGTTAAAAGTGTTGATTCAGTTGTTCATATCCTAAGGTTCATTGCCTTTTGAAACAAAGAGTAGTTTGTCTGGTTTCAAAATGGGTGGCAAGTATTTCAGTTTTGATCATCTAGAGGGCATTTGAGCTTTTTTGTTGTGCTGAACGGCTTGCACACATTTGTTATCTATTTTTGTATCTTCACATTATGAAATTCTTAAAATAGATGTATCGCTATTAAGCATTTCCATTTTATTGAAATATTATATCTTATTAACTTATTTGCACTAATGTTTTGAAGTATTCTCATATATAATAGGCTAACTATTGTATATAATCTACTGAAAATACATTGATTCTAGGCTAACTATTGTATTATATCTATTAGTATACAATAGTTAGTAAATAGGCTATTTATTTGACTTATTTGTTGTAACTGTTATTTTTCAGGACAAAAACATTACCCACCGTGTGTTGTATGTCTTTTCTTATTGTCTTTCTCTCCTCCATCAAAATATTTAACCCTCCACTTTTTACAAATCACAGGGACTAAAGCTCCATCTAAGCTCTTATTTTCTGAAATTCCTGTTGATATGTTTTGTTAGCACACCAAACTTCTTGCAAATTCCTTTGTTCGAGGAATAAAAAACCTTTTCTCCTCTAACCTTTTAGGGCTTGGGGTATTTCATAAAGAACAAGGTATAAGGTATGTGGATGCAGGCCTTTTGGGGCTTTGTGCATCGTTATGGGTCAATGATGATACATAGTGGTCAAGCTCTATCATGTAATGGCCCCTCAAAATTTGCATTCTCTATGATGGGATTATGATAGTTTTGAAACTTAGAAATATGACCATTATGGTCAATTGTGTATTTGCATTAAGGTTAAAAAAAAATTTAGCATAAGAATAAAAATGAATGCGTGTTGCATAAACTACTGATTCTTCTCACTCGTGGCTATGATTCAAACCCTGTTTGTTATTGCAAACTCATGGCTATGATTCGAGCCCTATTCGTTATTGCAGAAGAATGCGCGAGCCCTATTCATTATTGCAGAAGGACGTGAGGTTTTTGGGTGGGAAGGATGATTTTGAATTCCACATATTGTGTGGGAAGATAAAAAATAGTTCATAATGGGTGGGAATGAGAGCATAGAATGATATAAGCGACAATCATTCACTTTCACAAGAAAAATCCTTTCGACTTCTGAAAATGGTTACATCTTCAGGGCTGCACTTGAGAAACTATGTAAGGAAGAGAACATGCAAGGGCACAATGTTGATAGTCATACATTAACAAGTTTGATACATAAGGCTCTTTCAAAGTGCAAAAGAACAAAGATAAGAAAGTCTGAAACAAACTATTTTCCAATCAATCTGTGGTTTGATAAGGAATGCAAAATGGCTAGGAGGACTCTCAGAGAGTCAAATAAAACAAACAATGATATTAAAGTTTACAAGAAGATTTTAAAGATGAAAAAAGATGATTTTATGGTCACAAGGAGAGATGAGCTAATTTTCCTTAGTAAAAAATAACCCCAAACTCTTTTGGAATGAACTTTAGCTAAAAAGAAAACAAACTGAAAATAATATTACCACTCAATGACTTGATTATGCTAGAAAATTGTACGAACAAGGAGGTGAAGTGGGCCTACCACCCTTGGTCAAAAATATGTCAAATCTTTTCACCGTGCAAGAGGTAGAGATGGGTATTAAAAAGATGGGCAGTGGTAAGGCCAAGGACTTGGCTGAATTTCAAGTAGAATATCTCAAGTGGGGCATGGAAACCCTTGCACCACACATCACTAAAATCTTCAATAATATCAGTCAACATGGGTTTCCTAAAGATTGGACAATCAGCCTTGCCATACCTCTTTTTAAGAGAGGTGATGTCAATAATCTCTCCAACTACAAGACCATAATGATCAATCTTTTGTTTGGAAAATTATTTGGTAGCATGATAAAAAATAGAATTAGTAAATGGGCTGAAGACAATCATAAATGGGCAAAAGGGTAGGTTGGCTTTAGACCAAAACACTCAATAATTGATCATTGTATTATTCTAAGGCACATAATTGAAAAAGGATGAGGTTTTTTGCTATTTTGTTGACTTTAGAAAGGGTTTCAACACTGTCCCTAGGGACAAGCTTTGGCTCAGAATGGAAGAATTGGAGATCTCCATACATCTCAGAGCTGTTGTTCATAGGATATACAAAGAGGTAAAAGTCAACGTCAGAACCTCAACTGACATTTTTGAATGTTTTAGGAGCGATATTGGGGTCAAACAAGGCTGCCCTTTATCTCCTACTTTGTTTGGCCTATATATCGACAAACTTGAAGAATGGTTAAACATGTAAAATGGTGAGGGTATTCAGTTGGGAGCATATTTAATAAGGCTACTCCTCTATATGAAACGACCTCATTTTGATTGTCAAATCTACCTATGGTTTGCAAGCACACCTATTTTCCCTTGAGCATTTTTGTAGAATGGTGGGAATGCAAATCAATATTAGCAAGACTAAAGTCATGGTTTTCTCTAAGATTAAAAAACAACATCATCATAAGTTCTATTTTGAAGGAAGCATTCTTGAGGAAGTGGTGGAGTACAAATATCTTGGCATTGACTTCAACAAAAACCTAATGTGGGATGGCTGCAGAAAGAAAAGAATGTTAGGTGGTTGAAAGGTGCTTTATGCTCTCCAAAATAGATATCGGGAGGCTGAAGTGTGGGATTAGAAAACTAATCAAACTTTTTTTGGTCTTCTAATTTTTCCGGTTGTTCTTTATGGGTGTGAATTATGGCCCAGCAACACTTCATCCTCATAATGGAAACAAATTGAGGGAATTCAAAAATGTTTGATCACTAGCAAGTTTAAAATCAAAAGTACAGTCCCATATGATATATTGCTTAGTGAAATGGGGGCTGCCCCTATTGAGGCACTTGCTATGGTGCATCTCATAAGCTATTTAAAAATAATTGAAAAAATCGAAGGTAGATGGCCTCACTTGCGAGTGGGGTCAAAAGTCATAGAAAAATAAATGGAGGATCCCTAAGATGAAAAGAATGAAAAAACCAAAGTTAAAAAAAAATCACTCAGGCCATACATGGAGTCACACCCTTCTCGTTGTCGAGCCAGAAGTGGAGACTTGACTATGGTAATACTTGAAGAGGAGTATGGGTCAATCATTCAAAAATAAGATAGATTCACTAGCGATATG